>OY293414.1:29252631-29274127 GCA_958502065.1 Chrysolina americana | reverse complement strand
TTTGAGAATTAATTGCGGGAGTGAGATTTATGAAACGGTAATTCCGAATGTTCTGTCAAGTTCTGAATCAACTATAATAAATGAAACCGGTTTAGAGATAGGTTCCAATCGTGTAACCGGAGGAAGAGGTGAAAATCATAGTCAAGAGTATGAATATAGAAGATAATGGGTTCAAAGAATCACTTTGTGCCGTTTTACTCGATAATAAATCGATATGTTCGGATCAAGCGGGCCGGGTAAATAATTACGAGCATGAGATTGAGTTGAAGGACGACAAACATTTTGCATCTATTCGATCCCAAATGCACAAACAGCAGTAGTGAAAGAACAAATCGATTGAATGTTAGCCTGGGGGTTTATCGAACCGGTGCCAACCGAATATGTGAATCTTTTAGTTAGTTCAAAGAAAGATAAGTCTATTCGAGTATGTTTACATGCTAGACATTTGAACAGTAAAATAGTTAAAGAACATTATTATGCCGCCCAATCTCGAAGAAATATTTTAATTTAATTTTAGTGCCGGTACGTTGTGTGTTGTGTGTTGACATTCGGCCTCACAACGGCCGTGAGTAGTTTTATACGAGGGATATATAAAATATTAGGTTCCGTTATTTTGGATTTTGTGATTCCTTACATGGATGATCTTTTGATTTTCTCACCAGATAAAGAAAAACATATTGCGCATATACAAATTTAAGGCAGAACAACCTTACAGTGAAATTGCGCAAATGTAAGTTTGCTCAAACCTCTTTGAAATTTTAAGGGCATATCATTTCGAAGGCTGGGATTGGGATGGATCCTGACAGGGTGAAGGCTATTACGGAATTCCCTACTCCGAGGAATGTGAGACATTTGAAGTCATTTTTAGGGATTTGTAATAACGACAGACGGTTCTGTGATAGATTTTCGGAATTATCAGTTCCTCTTTTGAAGCTTTCGAAAACGCATCAACGTTGGCTTAGGACGTTGAAGAAAATAGGGCGTTTGATGATTTGAGAGATGTTTTGTTGTCCTGTTGTATCATCCAAACCCATTCGAGCCTTATTTTGTTCAGTGCGACAGCTCGTTTTATGGGATTGTTGGGTGTTTATACCAGAAGTGCGGGGACGGCGAGAAAATAATCGCGTTTTGTAGTAGAACTTTGAGAGGTGCGGAGTTGAAGTATGGAATCACTGCAAAGGAGGCTTTAGCAGCTGTTTATTGTCTGAAAAAGGGGCGTATGTTCGTTCTTGGGGTTGAACTCACAATCATAACAGACCACAAATCGCTAACGTTTTTGAAGAACTGCCGATTATTGAACTCTCGTTTGACGCGGTGGACCCTATATTTACAGGAATATGATTTCAATATCGAGTATTGTTCGGGCAAGGATAATGTTCTGGCAGATGCACTGTCACGATATCTGGTTACCGAGGCAGGCGGATATAAGGACGATAGAGTTGGAAATTTATAAGATGCAACTCAAGGAGAAGTGACGAACTGATAAGTTCAGTTTGAACGAATTGATAACAGATCAATCAAAAGATCCAATTTTAATAAATATTCGAAAACGATTGGAATTAGGTACTTCTGACTGGTTTACACTGAATGGAGGTGTAATTTTCAAGTAGCATGCTGATGGATTCAAGATGTATGTACCTAGTAACTATAAATTGGTTACTTGGGAAATGAGACTAACGGCCATTTTGGTGCAACTTGTATCGAATATTTAATGATGGGTTCTAACGAAGTATGAAATTGAAGAAATAACCTGAGAAATCAAATGCAATTCTAATTTCTACAAGATACAGAAATACCTGGTACTAAACTATGAACATGGGCATCAAGGCCTCAAAAATTTATCACTAAACAATAAAATAAAAGCAAGGTTGAAGTTCATAAACCCACACGCTTCGCCATCCAACTCACTACTGACTGTCCCGCACCGCGCACAACACTACCCTGCTTCGTCAACGGTCACTAACATGGGCGGCTCGTGTGGTACTAGTGGAGGATTCGGTACATTACCTCTCTGTTGAAATGACAGAAGTTGTTTCAACACGTGGATCCAGAATCAGAAACTTGGACGGACACTTTTTCAAATTGTACACATTGTGCGTGTCTTTAGATATCCCTTCCTTATCGATTATATCGATTTATATTTATTCACTGGACAAAAATGGATAGTAATATTTAGTGAATTACAAATTCACCAGTGACAGCTTGAAGCACGCCGCCTCTGTGCTATGTGATGAGACGTTATAAGTGGATAGAAAAAGCGCGGGAAACAGTAACTAGTGCGCGTGTGCAAACCCGCCCGGCTTGGCAGTAGGCCATTGACTTTGGACCGAAGAGGTTGTAGTAGTGTCTGCACTGAATTCCATTTTAACTACTTATGTTCAATAGTTTCTATTTTGATAATTTGTACCAATAGTTGTTTGTGTACAGTGTATCTTGTGTTAACCTTCGAATAAAGGGTTGTGTTTTTTATATTCTTCACTCACCAGGCAGCAATTTTATTTATTTTAACCCACGCGGCTCTAGAGACGAGCCGGCACATTGCAAGCTTAATAAGCAGCACAGACCTCCTTATTCCTGACTAAAACCTTTCATTCGGATGAGATGGCCCCATCAGGACCATATTCATACACTTTCCGCTTTATACATACATACTCTCGAATATGAGCATAATAAAACTATGACATTCTGCATCACCAATTCCACCCGAAACCAATGGCAAACATTATTCCGATCGAACGTTTAACGTTCACCGTAATGGGAAATTTGCTGCTCTATATAAGTAATGAGAGTTTTCGATATAGAGTCAGTCATTTGAAAATAATTTCTGGAACAGGAACGAGAGAGCCAGAAACATATTAAACGCGTCGAGATTTACCATTCACAGTAGACGTTTATACGTTTTCATACACACATATTCGTTCTAAACAAACAGTGTGTGAGACCATTTAAAAAAAAAAAAAATTTCAAGTTGTAGTACTCGATGAGCTCTATTGAAGATGTTGACAGAATATTCTTATTATTCTCATAACTGTAGGTAAAAAACTTTCATTCAACTCCACCAAAAATCAATCTCTAATAATCAAGAGATGTAGTCGGAATACTTACATCAGCTCATCAGACATGACTCGGAGGATTAATCCTTCATCATCAGTAGTAAGGGTTGGTTATCGAGATCTACAGAAAAGTCGAATGTTACAATCGAAAGTGAATAATAGTATATAATTAATGGTAGATATATAAGTTTGTAGTGAAAAAACATCTTAAAATACTGTGTGAGTGTGAGTCCTAATAACGACTAGGTTGGGGTCCATCTATGTTAGCGACCATGATTGGGCCACCAGAAAAAACATGATTTGATTCGAAATATTCACGAAAGAGTTGTGTCCATGCACGTGTCGTAGTATAAAAGTAATATGTTATGGGGTGAAGTTTGACATCAGTCATATGAAACTATGAAACGTCACGATTCAGGATGACAGACATATCCATCATTGTAAATTTGTCTTCAGATTCACCAAAAATTTTTGTTAAGTTATTGGTGGTTTTAAATGAAATACAGAAATTTGTAATACTAGTATTCAGTTTACTTAGCAAGGTATTTTTTATTTTAATGATAGAGGACCAAAATAGAATGAAGATAAATATTGAGAGATGGAGTTGTTGATTTGGTTAATCTGTGTTTTGAAAACCTGTTAACATATCTGTGAAATAATCTATTGATTGAGTGGATTGGATGACCATTATTGCAGGTAATTTGTTTGATGGTGTTGGGTTCTGTTGAAAAATTTTAATCACTAAGAGGTGAAGAAGTGATTCAAAAGTAAAAAATTTTGGGTTATAAGGATGGTGAGAGTGAAAAGGTATGATATTATCACTGCTGGTAGGTTTTCTGTTAATCGAGAATTCAAGGATGTCTGATTTATGGGTTATGAGGTTCTGAAAGGGTAGTTTATTGGCTGATTCAATTTCTATGGTAAAATGTGGGTAGGAAGAATTTATAAAAATAAAGAAATTGTTGAGTTCATCTGGAGTGCCCTTGAAGAGGGCTAGTATGTCATCGACATATCGGTGCCATAATATTTTTTTTAGAAATTGGAATGTTTAGAAATTTTAAAATTCAAAATTCGACATGAATACTTCAGGTAACGATAGACTGAGATTGAAGCCCTTGGCTAAACCTTATTTTTGGGAGGAATGTTGATATGTGAGATTTTGTTTGCAATTTCAAGAAAAATTTTTGATAGAGAAACGGTTCTAATTTACTATAAAATATTGATATTATTTATTCCAATATTCAAAGCTAATCATGACCAGTTGCTAACTGAAGTTGTTTGTTTCTCCCCATCGGTTATACTTACTACCAGTGACATGGAGGATTTTGAATTGGACATTATTGGATATAAATTGGTGAGATGTGATTCTGATACAACCTCGCAAATGCATATTAGCTGAGGATTTCAATCTGAACTTTTTGAATGATAGTGATAAATCAGTCCAGAGCTCCCAAAATTTCATTTCTATAATAGGTATCGAACAAATGGTTAATGAACCAACGAGAGTAACCAATATCAGTAGTACCTTAATTGATTATGTTTTGAGTAATGCTTTTACCACAGTTTGTTCAGTTCATGAAACTCCAAAAATTACGGATCATAGTATCGTATCAGTCACCATCAAATCATCTGACTTGCAGAGTTCGCAATGTACTACTACCAGAAAATGTAGAAATTTTAGTCGAAGTAGTCTGAACATGATCAATGGAAGATTATTGAACTGTAATTGGGATCTTAACATGAGTGACATTGATAAATTTATTCCAAACTAGTCAATATTATTAAGGTTAATGTTCAGAATCTGTCTCCTTCAAATTCATTCCAAATAAGAAGAAACCATCTCCCTTGGTACGACCATGAAGTTTTTGCTCCTACAAAGAAGCGAGATAAAGCATACAAACTTCTTAAAAATAGTTTAAATGTAAATGGGTCAATTGGGCTATCTACAAGAGCTATCGAAATGAAGTGGTAAATATATTTAAAATAGAAAAATCAGAATATTATGAACAAAATATTGACAATTATTCACACGATTTGAAAAAACTGTGGAAAACATTGAAAAGTTTAGTCAAACCTGAAAATACTTTATACTACTAAAGAAACTATACCTAAAGAAATCATATTCGATGGACAGGTGATCGCTTCAAACTACGATAAAGCTGGAATTTTCAATAATTTTTTTATTGAAAGCATAACATAATCAAAGCTACAATTCAGCCAGCTAGGCCTTGGACTTGTGTTAATCTTCCAGTTATTCAAAATAAATTATCTGAGTTTTCACCTATGACTTTGAAAGAACTGTGCTCAATTGTAAACAGTTTGGACAATGAATGTAACTCGGGCTGTATTAATAACAAAACCTTAAAAAGTAAATTCTCAGTTACTGGATATGTTGTTTTGGATTACATTAATACATCTCTAAGAACTTGGCAATTTCCTCACCAACTCAAAGTTAATACAGTGGCTCCTGTCCTAAAATTAGTAATGTCAATGAACCTGTTAACTTTCGGACAATTTAAACTATACTATCATTCGAAAAAGTATTGGAACTTGCAGCCTATAAACAACTCTGTGCATATATTGAAGAAAATAGCTTACTAATGGATTATCAATCAGGTTTTAGAGCAATACATTCCTGTGAAACTATCAATAGATAACAACGAAATAATTGTCGCTGTATTTTTCGATTTGAAAAGAGCATTTGAAACCATTGACATATCCATTCTTCTCAAAAAGTTTGAATATTTTGATATATCTGGGAAAGTTCTGCAATGGTTCGAGAGATACCAGTCTCACAGATCGCAAAGGACAAAAATTGAAAATGTTATAGTACGCAAGCCATCGTACAAAATTTGAAGTGATAACCAGCTAGTTGTAACTTTGTATACTGTAAGTGTGACGAGTCTGACAAATCGACATCTTTGGAGCGTCGGACTGCTGAATATCCTCATTAATTTTGTCGGACAATGGTGCCATTGAAAATTTCATTAAATTTTTGTATTTTCCTAGAAAAATCATTCAAAAAAGTTTGGTATTTCTAGGTTGTCCCCCACTCTAAATTTGGCGATATCACTGATAGATTGGCGACTGGCAGCAATCTGATTTTTCTAGGAAAATACAAAAATTTATTGAATTTTCAATGGCACCATTGTCTGACAAAATTAATAAGGATCTTCAGCAGTCCGACGCTCCAAAGATGCCGATTTGGCGACAAAGGAAAACTTACCACTTTCAAGGATTCCTCTCTGCGACATCTCGTCAGACTCGTCACACTTAAACAGTATATAAAGTTACAACTTGCTGGTTATCACTTCAGATTTTGTACGATGACTTGCATATTATTATCACTAGTGAAAGAGCTATTAACACAGGGGTGTCTCAGGGTAGTGTCCTGGGTCCTCTTTTTTTCATATTGTATCTAAACATCAACACAATCAATACAATAATGATAAATGTTAGAACACAATCGACAATGGAACATATTCATTTACAATGTTACTATTTTCCGAATAAATGTTTCTATTCCCATTTTTATGGAGAGGCTAAGAATCTTCCGTTAAATGCTCCAAGCACCAAGCACTGGAAAGTACTCAAGAACACAGTGCTCACGAGCACAAAAGTGCTTGTCATGCTTACATGAGCATTAATCAATTTGGGTCAGTCCAGGTCAAGAATTTATTCTCAAAACGTTTTTTTTCCCTAGATTTTTCAGATGTATCCTTCCGACCACACACCCTGTTCATAAACACCATATTTAACTGACAGGTGAAAGAGAGTTCTTGTTGGGATATCGTAGTCTGTGAATTTTCCTTCCGTTTTTCGCTTTTCAAACGATTTCAGTACTATTCTGCGATAATGATGTAATATAATTCAATCCAAGAAATTCATGAATAAACAGCATGAAACTTTTAGAACGAGATTTATTCTGAACAACTCTGAGAGGTTTCCATTCCAAACTTCAGACCTGTTTAGAAATATCCATCAGACTAAGAGTTCACTAATGACTTGAGAATCATATCACGTCATGCTCTCGGCAAAATTATGAATGATGGGTGGAAGTATCTAGCCGCTCATCTGCACAATTCGGTCTTCTGGAGTTATTCAACGTTTTAGTGAAAGAAATTAATTTATCTCCAGTGATAATGAACTCGTTATTGGCAGGGGTTTCATGCGAAGAGAATATTCTTTATATCATAAACGTTAAATTCGTTTGATAAATATTTTTTACCACAGTTATTTGTTTGCTGCATTGATAGAATGCTGAGGTTCGTAGTTCGAATAATTAGAAAATTAATCTGGAATACCTTCAGTTGAGATTAACGATATTATGGTTGATGAGAACTTACCGAACATTTTCAATGAATATTTTGTCAACGGTATAGAGGATCTTACAAAAAATGTCTTGCTAGCACATTTATATTGAATACAAATGCTCTTTTTTTAAATCCATGCATTGCGAACGAAAATGAATAAGAACTGTTTACGTTGAGGAATATAAAACAGTCAAACTTGCGTGAAATTATATCTGCCCAAAAAAATAAGCATTCTGAAGACGAAATAAACTTCAAACTGGTAAAAAATATTCTTGGGAATATTGGTTATCCCCTTCTGAATCACATCATTGACAAAATCTCAATTTCCACATGTTTTGAAAACATCGTTGATGAAACCTATACCAGGAGTTGGAAAGACGAAGTTACTTGAGGAGCATAGGCCCATTAATACATTACCTTGTCTCGAAAAAATAGATGGGTTAGTGGTTCTTCAAAAATTATGTCAATTTACTATTGAAAAATTACCTATTATCAATAAATCAGTCTGGTTTCAGAGGACATTCTTGTGAAACAGCTCTTCAAAAAAATCTAAACAAATTGAAGTATTCAATGGATAATGATCTTGTCACCGTTATTGTATTTCTAAACTTGAAAAGAGCATTTTGATCGATAGGAGCATTTTACTGTTGAAATTGAAACATCACTATGGCTTTGATGGATCAACGCACGAGTGGTTTTAATCGTATTTGAGGAATTGAAATCAGAAGACAAAAATTGGTTATGAATATCCATTCAAAATTGAGGTGAGCAGTGGAGTACCTCAAGGTAGTGTATTGGAGCAGAGGCCTCTGCTCTTCGTAATGTTCATGAATGATATTTTCATGATTGAGTTGGGTGACTGCGAAATGCACCTATTTGCTGACGACACAATTTTAGATGTTTCTGGTACATGCGTTGATGTTGCAATTAAAAACTCAAACAACGTATCATTAAATATTGAAAACTGGATGAAAGTGAACATCTGCATGTGAATCCAAATAAATCAGCATATATGATTACAGGAAAAAAACAAATGTCTGGTAGAGCAACATAATTCCAAGTTGAAATTGAAGGTGTAGAATTGAGGAAACTGAGTATTTGGGAATTCTCCTCGATCAAAAATTTTCATTTTCACCACACATTGACTTTTTGTAAAAAGATTTCTAAATAGATTATTTTTGCGTATCGTGTGAGTAGGGATTTAAGCTTATACGCTAGACAAGTTATATACAGTTAGCGCGTATAGGTTGGAATAAATTCGGTAAGAACTTGATATGGCCATTGGATAAAAAAGCTCGGACACGAATTAAGTCATATTTTTGATGACGTCATCACTGTTCTAATTATGACGTCACTATATTTTCTTTTACTACATTCATGCAAAAAGCAAAACTTTATTGAACTATTTTCAGTGGAAAAAGAAGCTCTTTATTGCAACTGTAGTTATATAAACGTCAGTCAAAATTTAATTCTGACAATAACAGAACTGAAAGTTTTAAAATGAGAGTAATATTAATGGAAAACTTGATGATGGTGATGAAATCGATAGTAATAATTATTTATTTAAATTGCGTATTTCATTTTCCTTCACCTAGTGCCGCACCTAAATAAATAATTTTTTGCTTTTTGCATGTACGTAGAAAAAATGTTTTATGCAACTCGTGCAAAAATGTTTATGCACTCAACGTGGAGTCCAATTCAGCCTAACGACCTCGTCGGACAATTTCATGTCGAATGAAATAAATACTTACTTTTTGCACTTGTTGCATTAATAACTATTAATGGCAATACCGTATTTTGAAAATACCTTTAAGAAGAACGTATTTTTCTTTGAATGGATGTCATATTTTTTCTCATGTTACGTAATCCTATGTTAGAGAAATGAAAGATATATCTTTCATAATAATGTAATTTCAAACATGATAACAGGACTGAATAAACCTACAAACTATTGAATTTAGTGCTAAAATTGAAAATACAAGGCAAAGTTGAACTTATTGGAAAACAGTTAAAATTCTCGTCTGCCAATCCACCTATTGGGAAGCATATCGAGGTATTCACGTAAATGTGAGCAATGTGATGGTGCTCCGTTTTGCTGGTACCATAGTAAATTGTCTGGTAGCTGAATATTTTGATGATGTGGGTACAGAGCTGATGAAAATAATTTGAAAATCTTATTTACAGTCAGTGTTGCCGTCGAAACCAAAATTAGAAACATGCGTATTTTAGTGTCCGGAATTAATTTCTGGAAATGTTCCTATATAACAAATAAAAAGAAGTCCATACACAGACAAATGCGATATTTTTGAAAGTAGTATTAAAATTGGGTATTGCCATTCAAAAATATATATAATGACGTTATAACTCGAAATGTGATCACGTCACCAAAAATATGAGAATATCAAAGAAATGCGTAACAGAAAGAGAAAATTAACATGTCTGAGCTTTTTTCCCCCAATGCTTTTAGCGAATTGGTCCAACCTTTACTTGCTCACCATATAACATGCACAATGATAAAACCACATTTTGAGTATTGTGCCACAATTATGTACATGTGTAATAGAACAGATTTAAATAAACTTCAGATACCACATAATTTATTTGGTATATCGGAGAAACCAAAAGACCGCTCAACGTTAGGGTAGATGAACACAAACGCTGGACTCAACGAGAAGAGACGTCGAAGTCGGGAGTCGCAGAACACGCATGGATAGAACACCATCACATCCTGTGGAAAAATACCGATATCTTAGACAAAGAAGAAAACTGATTTGAACGTAAATTCAAAGAGTTCTTTACATCCAAGCAAGCAACGCTTTCAGTCAACCCAGCGTAGAAATTAAGAATGTGTGGAAAACATTAATTAACAACAGGTCAGTTCAAGAAGAATACAAACGATATCGGTGTCCAACCATGACCACGCTTACCTACGTCCACTTAATTAACAGGTAGTCCGGTTAATTTACCTCAGAACATATATCGTTCTCCTCATTTTGAAGGGATATTCGATCAGAAAATTTCACGAATACGTTATATTATGGACTAAGTGCGTATTGCAAGAACGGTTTATCTTGTGTTATCAATGTCAGTTGAAGAGTTGAACCGTCAGACTGACGTTCCTATATTTACCGTGATTGTCGTAACTATGGAAATGTATACAAAAGCTAGAAGCGAAAAAGCGTTTTGAAAATACCACGGGCTGGAGGAAGTGTTTTCAAAAAGTCCTGTTCTCATTGGTTCGAAATGAGAAAATTATGACATTATTTGATATAAAATGTGCAAGTTCTGCAATACTGGTTCAATATTACGTATGTAATATTTTCGAAATATTCTCGAAACAATATTGGCATCAAAATATTTGGGGGTAATACCACAATAGCTCAGATTTACCCGTATATTTTTTGTGGTTGTTTTCGAATACTTACTTTCATTGGCAATTTAACGAGAGCTGTTCTGACAAAATCACGAGAGCGTAGCTCGAGTGATTCTATCAAAATAGATCGAGTTAAATTACCAATGAAAGTAAGTATGAGAAAACCACCGGAAATAATATCCTGCTATATCTGAGCGTGGTATTTGGTAAGACAATCCCATGAATAGAAAACTCAATTCAATAAAACTTTATTTGACAAACTGAAAAAAAAAATGAGTAGAAACATAATGATTAGAAAGAACAATTGTTAAAAATACAATTATTATATACAATTGGTCCAGTAGACATTTGCTCCTTTACTGATGTAGATTTTGTTGTTGACATTGACATGGATGTTGTTGACACTGTGGCTAATTCATTATTCAAAGCTTTATCTCGGAGATTTGTCACAAGATGCGAATGATGCTCATTATCAAGTTGTAAATAAAGTTTTATAGTTATTTTAATTAATTCTTGTTCATTAATACCTGCCTTAGCTAAAGTTGATATAGCGCTTGAGCGATGAGACTGATTAGAAATTTTTGTATTCTTTGTATCCAGTCCAATTTTTGCCGCTGAAATTTTCGTCCACTTAAGAATTTCGTTGAATCCTCTAGCAACATTTTTGTACCAACCTTTTGATGAATCATTGTTCCAAAACCGATTGGGAGTTAATAAAACAATGTCACTGGGCATATGCTACAGTTTTCTATGCTTTTTATTAACCATTTACTATCGCAGAACTTGTTTGAGCCACCCTGACATGTTTTGGAAAAAACTATTATATTCAATGGGACCAGTTAAATTACCATTATTTGATTTTTCTTCTATAAAATAGTGTACTTTACAATTGGCAGTATCACCTCCTCGCCAAGCTAATTCATATGCAGCGATATGAAAAAATCTTTTTAAAAGACCTATGGGACAATTTTCATCCCATATTAATGACATTTTAACAATTTCACTTTTAATTAACGCTGTTGGACTATTTTTAAATTACCTTGTAAGTTCTTTCGCTAAGAATTACGTGAATCACGGGATTTCTTAAATGCCAAATCATTGAAAGGGTTGAAAGTAACAATAAATTTTTCGAAATACTACATGTTTTGCAATATTTTCGCTGTTGTGTTCCACATTGTTTTCACCACGTATTCTTTATAATCTTCCCCATTCTGTTTCTTCATATTAAAACCCCAGTACATTAATATTCCTGCCACATTTTCCACTGACTGTTCGGTTTCCAAATTGAAGTTTCGTTGTTTACAAAATTCACTATAATGATTCCAAATGGAGGAATTAATTTTTTTGTATTTTCTGGAGTTGATTTTTCAATCTCCCTTTCTATTTCTGCCTCGCAAATATTTCCAAATCTCGACATACTTTTTGCAATATTATATGCTGTTTAATTCTTTCTGTTTTTGACATTTACAATTGTCAAACTGATGCGACGCGCAACTCTTGATAAAGAAACAGTAAATGCTAGCTAAACAATAAACTCTGTGTATTCAGAAAATTTGATGCTGTACCTGTTGTGGTATTAGCCAGGAAAATTTTTATTTCGTGTAAGACACTTTTTGAAGTTATTTGCAACGAATAAGCAGAAATAACTAAACACATTACATCATTCGCAAAACTGGGAAATATTTTCGAAACTTCACAGCTTCTTTGTGTCAGTAAATGAAATCCAATTCAGAAAAATCCAATCCTACTGGACAATAATACTTCAGCAGCAGCAGAATAATATCCCAAAAATAGAAACATATTCAATATTCTTGAAGTTTTTAATTTGCATTCCTATTAAAAGTCTTATCGCTTCGAGTTATTCATGCTCTTTGTGAAAGGAAAAACATGAAAAACCACTTTCAGACAGGCTCAATGATTTATTTTTATTAGTTAATGCAAGGTGCTGAATATGATTTCTTTCGGAAGTTTTCGAACTATTGAACTTAAAACTTTCAGAATCACTTTGCCTGCACAATTTCTTCTCATTATATATGTATTGGAGTAATGGAGCTATAGAAGCACAGATATACAAGGCCAATAACGTTGCAAAATTACAAAAACTTTGATAAAATATTGTACAGGCAATATTGGATGAAACATGTGAACAATTGGAGACATGGTGTTATATTACTACAATATTGTTTAAAAAAATTTATGTTGCTAATTTAGAGAGAGCTGTACAACACAAGTTCACCAACGGTTCAACTGAACCGAGTTGAGTTGCCAGGGATTAGCCAATAAAATTTCTAGTTCCTTAGCAACTGAACTCGGTTCACTTGAACTGTTGGTGAGCTTATCTTGTACAACTCGTAGGATAATGTAATTGAATCCATTAAACCTTAACAATTTTAAAACAAAAAATATTTTTGTTAGCTTGAAGTTAAAGTTCAATCTGGAAATCAATCCCCTATACTACCACAGACCACTCATTTTCTATGTCAGAATTTGTTTAATATTTTTTCAACCAAATTTGAGATTATTATGAAAACTGCTATCCACTGAATGGATCAGCCAGAGAAAATATAATATTTCAATAATGTTCATTCATCAGTAAATATAGGTGCAATTTTAAAATTCAATCTATAATACTAAATATCCATACCCATATCTAACCATTATTCATATTGCATAAACGACATTAATAATTATACTCGACGAATACTTGAATTCCGAACTGATATGGAATTTTCTTACGCAAATCAAACCAATACTAACATTTCAATATTGTTTAGACGACGTCATTAAACAATCTGCCAGTATTCCAGCTTGGTAATGAATTTTTACCAACTGAAATATATTGTTCTGCGGATGGTATCATCATACTAGGAAGAATCTCAAAGAGTCAAGAGAAGAAAATGGTTTCGCCAGAGCAAACGCCATATGAATTATGAAAATAAAAAACAAAACTCACGTCATATTGTCAAATGAAGTATTACATAATCATGGGAAATGCAAATATAGGAAACAATCAGCGAATACCGCGTCAATAAAATTCTTATTAGGCCCTATTGATAACAATTTACTTCGGTATCTGTACAACAAACATATTTCCTCGACTCTGTAGGTACCCCATTTACATAAGAGATCATGGGTTATTCAGGAGGAGTGAATGATAGTTTTTTATTTTACATGAAGAAAAAACGTTCATGTGATAAATCCATTTGAAATATATTAGGCATATGTTTGTCTTGTGTATACAGGGTGTTTCACAACTCATCCGAAAATGTTAATTTGATTACTGTAAAAAACTTAATGAATTCCAAAAAGCAACAAGATAAGAACTGCCGATGAATCTGCGTCTTCTGAAACAACAGGGAAGAGGAATATTCAAACTTGTTTGACAAAATTGGATAGACGGGCCCAATGCCGGCCTGCGAGTCAATGTAGTAAATTTCAAACTCTTTCAATTTATATCTCGTTTTTCCGTTGTAGTTCATTTAATTTGATATTTCAAGAAATCGACTTATTATCAAAGTTCCTATATGGTTGAAAAAATTCGGATAGAGTGTGAAACACCCTATTTTGAACAACATCAAATCGGGCTCGTTGAGCTATTGAGCACCACGGCAACTATTAATGATAGCCGTCCTCAACCCGAACAGGCTATGCCTTTGGGTACAATCTATGAGTATTTATGAGGAATTATAATTTTTTTCCATCTGGAATATCTCAGTCAGGCCCTGTCTCCGGTGCCCTGATACTTCCCGAGGGCGCGCTAGTATTTCATTAACCTCAGTAAACACTCCCCACATCCGTGGGTGAGTGATTACTGGGTTCAAGAATCATGTGCCCTATGTAAACGGAGTGAACCAAGAATTACCGCCTTCTGCCTCCTTTCGGTTAAGTTTTCTGCGGCATCATGTCACATTCGAAAGCAGCGTGTCTATCATTCCACCAAGGACCCATATGATGAGAACCACCATTTTGACAGAACTGTTTGGGTAACGTTTGCGGAGGTCAAAGAAAATCGTCCCACTTTGAAGGTCGAGGAGAACTACATCAGGCTTATTGGCTTGTATTTGCCTGAGGTTGGGAATGAGTAGTTCCAATTCTCCACAACGGACTCAAATCTCCCGGAGCATAAGGCAACACCGGTGTCTCTTCAATGCCGTACGAGTATCGTAAGTGGTAGTACAACACTTGTAGCGCCGCGTTATGCCTGTGGATGTGAGCTAGAGAAGCTGACAGTAAATGCATCATGGTCTTAGCTGCCCCACGACACACTCTGCACCTAGTGTCAGGAACCTCTATATCCTTCACGAGAATACGGTAGACAAGGGTGTTGAAGACATCATCTTAGCAGTCCATTATGAATCACTCGGTTTCCGACTTCACTTGACCTGAGAAAAGCGAAGGTCAGGTTTCTGGATAAGCCAAGGTCTTCAATGTTCTCGACCCAATGCATTGGCTTATCCTTATGTATCTGTAGGAGCCCCACACATTCCGCATCTTGAAGTGGGCTTTTTGCTGAACGGCTTCCAACTCGGTGACAGAGTTTGGGTTCGTCCGTTCAGTGTCGAATACGAGACCGGGTTCATCGGCTGCACGAGTTGATGCCTCGAAAAGAAATGCTCCAATCTGAGGTATTATTATTATAACATGCTATTACGATCCTTGGTACAAAATTTAGTAGACAAACTTTTGAAGTTTTCCTCATTGACTGACTTAACAACTACAACTGTCTGAATGAAAAATATACTTATACAGTTTAAGTCTATAACATTTCTCACTTCAATTTTTTTAAACTGAAAGTCATTATAGAACTCTGGAATCTTTTGTTATCATGTGGAACGTCGTACTGGTTCCCTAGTGACATCAAGAGATTCAGGTTCTTCAGCGGAATCATCCGGTGTTGAAACTCCAGGAACTGCAGCATTTTCTTCAAAGTGTTGAGGATTGTCAGATTCAAAATAATTTTGATTCATTTGCAAGTTAACTATACTTTCTTGAGAATCTGACTCTGAACCAATGAACGTGCCCTAGAAAATATTGAATGGAATTTGATCACGTCGTTCCTCCCTAATATTGTTGAAGTATCGTCTTCGAATTTGAATTACATATGGACCTGACCAATCGATTATTTATATCTAATTTCAACAAAATAGAAATAACTCTCCCAACTTTTTCAATTATTGGACCTGGGCAAACAAAAATTTTTTTTGGACGAAAATAATAGATTTTTGGTTCTCTATTCATAAGGGCCACAACATGCTAATTATGCAGACGTTCCAGAATTGATGAAATCTGATAGAATGAGACTTCAAAAACTACAAAATTCATGAGTTAGACTTGTCACAGGCAGAAGAAAGCGAGAACATGTAACCTAACATTTAAGGAAACCTAGGCTGGACATGGGGTCAATGCGTAGACTACACCCCACTACGATAATTCATTAAATACTTACAACTGAGGAATCTTTCCATCTATTCAAGAAATTAACATTCAGAACTGGCATCCACTATCTCAAAATAATTTGTCTGCGCCTCAAGTCTTCTTTTTCCGCGGCGCATTCTCATATCGTTCACCTTTACCTACACCGGTAACCCAGTGGTTTGAAATAAAAAAAAAATTAAAAAAAGAGCAAGCAATTTTTATTTGATACCAGCTTTCAAAAACAAACTGGAATCGTCCAATAGCTCTTTCTCCACCAATTTTGATAATTTTTTCTCTTGATATTGTTTTTGTTGAATAGTCGACCATTAAAAACTCCTGATGTTCGATTTCTCAGTGCAGCTGTAAAATGAGAGTGTACAGGTGGACTTTTTCTGTAGCTTCTTCCATTTTATTCGTTTCTACCATTATATAAGTTAATATACTTAAATGTATTCGAATGATTGGCAGATGATCTTCAATGTTCAAAAGAGTATTTGTATCTACCATTTATTTCGTCTATTAAATATCTTCCAATCTAGATTTCTTTTGATTTAACGAGAGTGAGGTCAACGGAAAAATATTGTAATCAACTCGAATATTAAAATGCCAATAATGATCTCAAAGATAAACGCGCTCGCTTCGCTCACGCTTCAAAAGTATATAAGTAATATAAGATATTGAATCAACGTTGTACCACGGTTAATATTAGTTTATTGCTTTTCCAATATGCCTATATTGGCGCAATATGGAATTGCTGTTCAGCCATTATGTGCTATTTGAGGATGAGCTGCTAAAAAATTGCTGGGAATAAATAAATCAGAAGTCCCCTTCTTCAAAACGTAACAGCAAAATTCATAAATCGTAATTCACGCTCCATTGAACAAGCATATATGAATTTTGTATCAAATCGAATCCCATGTATTTTTCGTCATATTAGAACCGCAACATTGAATAATTTTCCATTGAAATTGTTGGAGTGAATTTCCCATGCAAAAAGGACTCTTGGCGATATTACTCGTTTCATTAGGAATGCAGATATTTCTCTCGATATTTCTCCATTAATCGACACTTAAATATTTATTTTGCAAACTGGTTGCATGTGAAAATACCCCAACGTGAGTAGTTGTTGTACTTTCATTCATACTATTTCGTATAAATAGGTAGTTATTAAAGGCGATTAATAATCGAGATTTGTTTGAAATCATTAATCGCATTTTGAATATACAAGTTGTTATCTTTGGCTACATTTATAACGATATTGTACTAGAATTTTATTAACTTTGCTTTAACAACTATTGATAAGTCTCCCACTTCCCTTGCGAATCGCAAATGGTTCAGGATTACAGGTAAACACAATCCTGATTTCTAGCCATAACTGGATTCAATTCTGAAATGCCTAGTAATTTCTAGACAACACATTTTATTTGATTTTTTACTGAGAACAAAAATTTGGCGATGTTTGTTTCATTTCCGTTGATAATTTGGTACTCAATTTCATTATACACTTTACCAAGTTCAGAAATTAATCACACATAATTATTAACAAAGCTTACTATACTAACTAACATCCACCTTCCTCAAGCATCAAGCAAAAATATGAATTGGCATACTACCTGCTTCTCGAAAAGAATGGGTTATTTTATTCTGGTAACAAATGAAATAATTACACATAATATATTTTTTTTCGAAAATATCAACAGGGTGTTCCTAAAATCAGAAGTGGAATAATTGGTGTTTTCATTTCCAGACAAATAATATTTTTAGATTTTCAATTGAGATTGTTTCCCTCTTTTCAACATGAAAAAGACAACCTTCAATGGTTATTTTATTGAAAATAAAAACAATAGGCGTAGTATGTCAAGCATATATCTGTTGATACCGACTTATACTTCATATTTATTTTGAAAAGGTACCATTTCCTTCATGAAATATTCGATAAAATTCAATAGAAACAATGTCATTTGAAAAAAATACTGGAAGAAATCATGATTGGCAATGAGTCAAAATTTAAAATTTTGCATGATTCATCATAAACTAATCGAAGGGCCTCATTTATTCGATATTTTATGAGGTTGATTGAAGAAAATTCGATCGATGACGTCACCGTGCTGAAGACCAATTATATTGAGAACTGAAATTAATATTATCACCTCATTTTATCAATCAGTTCGAAACAGTATCGTTGTAATTGAATTTTATTTCAAATGTCCTGTGGTAGATCACATTTCATTTCTTTTGCCATATTCAATCCTATATTTATCAAAGTAGTGTTCCCTTCTTGGATATGAAGTTCATACGAACACAGAACAACAATATTCTCATCGATTGGTACAGAAAACCCATGAGTTCGGGTAGATACATGAATTACTTGTCGTACCACAAGGAGTCCATCAAAGTGAACCTTGTCAAACAAATGAAACAACGAGTCCTCAACATCTCTGATAGTACCCTCTGGAACAAGAACTTGGGTATCTTGTACAATTTATTTCGTAACAATTCATATCCTCATTGTCTCTTGAAAAACATTTTATATAGCTCAACAATGGAGGCTCGCCCAGATAACATTAACAATACAGGTATTTTGGATGTTGCAGTTAGTGATAATGCGGTCCAGGCAATTAATACTTTTTATGCATCTCTTCCTTACATAACGGATATAACTCCAAAACTTACTAGAATCTTCAAATCTTTTAATAATATAAAAATTGCTAATAAAACGAGTTTAACTGTCAACTCTCTCTTCACGAGTGTTAAAGACAAAACTCCAGTAACTTTTCAATCACATGTTGTCTACTGTATTCCTTGCTCCAATTGTTCGAATGAATATATAGGTCAAACTAACAGGTTGTTAAAAGACAGAATTTGTTCACATAAGAGTGACTGTCGATTGCACCCAGAGAGATGTGCACTAAGTGTCCATGTACATCATGAGGGCCACAATATGAACTTTAAGGCAGCAAAAATCTTAGCCAGAGAATCAAACAATTACAAAAGAATCTTTCTGGAGATGGCTTTCATATCACAGTCATCCTCATGTTTAAACAAAAAAACAGATATAAAACATTTAAGCGAAATATATTCATTTTTATTGCACTTGGATAAACAGAAATACAATGTCAGAGAGCTTAACTCTCAATCCATATTATAATTGAACTAAATCCTTCTTTAATGAATAAAAATTTTAAATAACGGCTGACCACCGTAAACAGGTATAAAACAGTAACTTTTCAAAATTTCTTTTCTCCAAATTTATTTGAATCATAAACTGATAAATTTACAACTGTCATGGGTCATAATCATGAAACAATGTCTAATCTATTGTTCCAAGCTCGTGTTACACTTTTCCAGTTTTGAGTAGGTTCAATCTGTCTAATTCTACATTCTAGTACAGTTCCATGCAGGAACGTACCCAAACTAACTTCACATGTCAACTTAATTTTAAATAATATAATTGTTTCTCTTCTTCACGCCGGCCGTTACGGACACCGGTATGGTATCCATTTTACATAAATTCAAATATAATTAGTTTTTATCCATAACAAAATAATGTTTTAATGTGTGACGATTATCTTTATGTATATCTCACAAACTGTTTCTGAATATGTTCAATAACTGTACACGTCTTTTTACTTCATCCATTGCAATCAATCTCAACAACACGTAAGTGGTTTAGAATCCATGTTGTTCAATTGTTTTCACTATATTTTGATCATGATTTGTAGCTTTCCCTGATGATGACAATAAAACATCTACCTTTGGATTCCATGGCTCGTGTCGAATTAAGTTTCAAACTAGTGACTGTAGATGTCACAAGTTACTATTCATTTATACTCTCTTTGCCTTATGGTACTAATTCAGAGTGCATTCGTTTCAACTTCGAGAGACCTCATAAAGCCGTGCTGATGAGTTGGTAACAACGAAACAGCGCAGTCCACGGATCGTGAGCTCTCGGAATTGAAACGAAAATACTCTATTCACTTTAGATTCTGCTTGCGTTCCTCATAACGCACGAGAAACTTGATTGAGTCTTGGGTTGGACAGAACAAATAAACATTTGTCTGCCTGTCAATGTTGTAGGTAAACATCTACCTTTGGATTCCATGGCTCGTGTCGAATTAAGTTTCAAACTAGTGACTGTAGATGTCACAAGTTACTATTCATTTATACTCTCTTTGCCTTATGGTACTAATTCAGAGTGCATTCGTTTCAACTTCGAGAGACCTCATAAAGCCGTGCTGATGAGTTGGTAACAACGAAACAGCGCTGTCCACGGATCGTGAGCTCTCGGAATTGAAACGAAAATACTCTATTCACTTTAGATTCTGCTTGCGTTCCTCATAACGCACGAGAAACTTGATTGAGTCTTGGGTTGGACAGAACAAATAAACATTTGTCTGCCTGTCAATGTTGTAGGTAAACATCTACCTTTGGATTCCATGGCTCGTGTCGAATTAAGTTTCAAACTAGTGACTGTAGATGTCACAAGTTACTATTCATTTATACTCTCTTTGCCTTATGGTACTAATTCAGAGTGCATTCGTTTCAACTTCGAGAGACCTCATAAAGCCGTGCTGATGAGTTGGTAACAACGAAACAGCGCAGTCCACGGATCGTGAGCTCTCGGAATTGAAACGAAAATACTCTATTCACTTTAGATTCTGCTTGCGTTCCTCATAACGCACGAGAAACTTGATTGAGTCTTGGGTTGGACAGAACAAATAAACATTTGTCTGCCTGTCAATGTTGTAGGTAAACATCTACCTTTGGATTCCATGGCTCGTGTCGAATTAAGTTTCAAACTAGTGACTGTAGATGTCACAAGTTACTATTCATTTATACTCTCTTTGCCTTATGGTACTAATTCAGAGTGCATTCGTTTCAACTTCGGGAGACCTCATAAAGCCGTGCTGATGAGTTGGTAACAACGAAACAGCGCTGTCCACGGATCGTGAGCTCTCGGAATTGAAACGAAAATACTCTATTCACTTTAGATTCTGCTTGCGTTCCTCATAACGCACGAGAAACTTGATTGAGTCTTGGGTTGGACAGAACAAATAAACATTTGTCTGCCTGTCAATGTTGTAGGTAAACATCTACCTTTGGATTCCATGGCTCGTGTCGAATTAAGTTTCAAACTAGTGACTGTAGATGTCACAAGTTACTATTCATTTATACTCTCTTTGCCTTATGGTACTAATTCAGAGTGCATTCGTTTCAACTTCGGGAGACCTCATAAAGCCGTGCTGATGAGTTGGTAACAACGAAACAGCGCTGTCCACGGATCGTGAGCTCTCGGAATTGAAACGAAAATATATATATATATATATATATATATATAATCA